>CM066911.1:2605582-2623082 GCA_033964015.1 Scolanthus callimorphus
CCTTCCGCAGGTTCACCTACGGAAACCTTGTTACGACTTTTACTTCCTCTAAATGATCAAGTTTGAACAACTTTTCGATCATCAACTGCACCGTTGCCGGGGCGGCGGCGCCAATCAGGAGGCCTCACTAAACCATTCAATCGGTAGTAGTGACGGGCGGTGTGTACAAAGGGCAGGGACGTAATCAACGCGAGCTGATGACTGGCGCTTACTAGGAATTCCTCGTTCAAGATCAATAATTGCAATGATCTATCTTCAGCACGACGATGTTTCAAAAGATTACCCACGCCTTCCGGCGAAGGAAATACTCGTTGACACCGGGGGATTTTTTCACTATGCTCTGTTTCCTTTTGCGTCCGCAAATGTTAATTTTAGTAACCGGAAGTGGCCTTTTTGCCCCATTTTTGCGACCGAAAAGCCGTACTGGCTTCTTTATTTCATTTATACAACAAAAATGTTGTCATTGACAACGCCTTTCGAAAGGACTCATAGATGCGCACGCAATGGTGCCCATGGTTTGTACTTAAATGCACTTATGATGTCACTTCCTGTACCTGAAATACCGTTTTTGTGTAGTTTTTATTGTTTCCTTTACCTTCTAGTGCTTGTATTGCACACGTTTTGCTTTCGCATGTCAATGAATTTATATCTACATATCTAAGTTGTACTTATAGTATGTTTTGCGTTACGTTTTACGGTCCTGTACGAATGCAGGTTGCCATGGCAATGGTGTTTGCGCACCGGAAGTGACGATTTTCGAGACTTGTTGGATATTTAAAGCATTTTGTACCGCATGTTTATGCTGTACCGCATGTTTATGCTGTAGTTTTAAGCGTCCATTTGGTTTTTGTTTCCTGTACATGTTCGCTATGTATGAAACAAGCTAATTCATGTGGTCATTGCATTGCATCTGTTTCCATGGCTCTGTGTTTTAGAAACCGGAAGTCGTCTATTTTCAAGTTTTTTGCCCGTTTTTGGACTTTTTAAGTTCCCTTTTAGCAGCAGTCACGTTAAATGCATAATTTTTGCAGCGTAGAATCCTTTTGCTGTACGTGCAACGTCTTAGGATACTAAGTATGCTCGTTCTTAAGTGCCGCGACACTGTTTTCTTTGAATAAATGTCCAAAAATAACGAGTTTTTTAGCATGTACGTTCCCACCCCCCAAGGGATTGTTTCTGACATCCTGTGTGGTCCTCCCAAACATTTCCTTGCGGTTCAGGATCCGTGGAATATATATGCCAAGTATCATGAAAGACTAGCAACAATAACACGATGAAATTATTTTTAGAACAAATTGCATTATTATTACATTGAGTAGCCTCGTTTTCATGCAAGGTGATCGATTATTTAAAATCGCGGTTATTTTACAATAATATAAACTTTTCGAACGCAGTTGCTTTTGTTGCGTCTACAAAGCACTGAAGTTTCTTCCAGTTGTGTTTGTTAGGTGTTGTCGTAATTTTATGACGAATAGGGTACTTTTTAAAACTACCTATTTTTCATCGATTTGTCATATTTTTGAGGTCCCAAAAAATTCAAATTTCAACTTTCTGACCCCCCGTTAGGAAGGATGTGCTGATCGTATTACCTTTAAACGCAGTATTCCTAAGGTTTGGTACAACTTCTGCATTTCCTGAAAATTTCAGCTCTAAATAGTGAAAACTTCAGGTCTAAATATTTTTTAGAAATTTATGTTTGATTTCTAGGTTGCTCAATTAGTAATGATACGTACTACGGGGTAGCTGTGGAAGCCTCTTTTTCGTGACGACAAAGTCCCCCTACCCTATTATGGTAGGCGCAATACTAGGTACTGCCAGAGGTAAGGCCCTGAAACTCATAAGATGTTAACCTGATGTGATGTGAGACGTATTCATGTCAAAATATTCACGTCCTGGTTGCTATGACTATCTACTGTAGAAATATGACACTCTTAAAACGATTACAGCAACCTCCCCCTTATAAACAGACTATTTGTTTTGTGTAGGGTTATTCCCTTTGTACACATATACTAAAGGATGGAAAGAACAATTTGTCTAAGTTTCATCGTCATAGCTCATTATCTAAGCGGTTGTACATTAATTTTAAATTTCCTCTCAAGTGGTTTTCCTGTGGAAAAGGCGCCAATTTGCACGCACACGCGTCCCATGTATTGCACCCACACACAAGTCGCGATCTATTTTGCACTCTAAAATGGCTTCTTAATGACTTGGCTACTTTTTTCAAAGTTTTCAACAATTTTCCAGGAAAAATGAGCAAATGTTTCACGAGACTTAAGGGTGTATTTACCTATTTCGTCTCCTAGGAAACGCGAAAGGCGGGAAAATTTGACTTCCCGTCCACCAGATTTTTTCGCAATTTTCATCGTTGTATATTTGCTTACTAAAACTGAAACGTAAAAATGCTATAAAAGGAACAGGCCTGAGCTAAAGTAGAACTGGAGGGGCGACGAAAAGTTTATTTCTACATTTTTTTCGTATTCTGTTTAATATTTTCGGGTTATTTCATGCCTAAAACAAGTAAAAAAAGCTCTCCGAGGAGTCGGAGCTTCAAGCGTACGGTGGAAAAACTCTGTCGGCTGCCAAACCTCTTTGAAGACTTTCTGCATTCACGAGTGGAAGTCGGAACACAAACTGACCCCATCCAAGACTCTCTTGACGAAGTTGAGCTGCAAGAAACCGGAAGCCAAACACTTCCTTCCGCGGAGACGCTACAAGTCAATATCGATGAAACGCTAGAGGACTGCGAATTCGTCCCGCTTTCGCAGGAAACTATAACAAAACAGATTGAGTTTGACAAAGAAATTAATGCATTAATTTCTTCTTCTAAGCATAATGTCGAGAACTTGACAAGCAACAAACTGGCGATAATTGACTGTGATATTTCTTTTATTTGTGGGGAAACGCTGGAGGCGATTTCTAACGTGAACAAAATATGTAAACATTGCGAAGGCACCAACACTACAATCGAGACCAACGCGGAAAACTGTATGATAAGCTGCAAGGATTGCGACTGGCGTGTAACCATTCCGTTTGACAACAGAGTCATAAAAATGGGAAAAACCAAACCCAGGGCCTATCTATTCAACTTTATCATGATCTCGTTTCTTCTCAATGGGGAGTATTACAAGGACTACGAGCACGTCCTCGGTACTCTAGGAGTGAAGGCATTATGCAGTAGCAAACATTGGATCAAAACAGTACATTGGCTTGCTCCTTATGTTACAGGGCTAGCTGAATGGAGCATAAAGGAGGCAAGACAGGAGATCATAGACAGAGGGGATCAGGAAAACCTCCATATAGAGTTTGACGGTTTTTACGCAACCCGGGGGCATTATTCCAACAACTGCTCTGCCACAATCCATGACAAGAAGTCCGGCAAAGTCATTGCTTACGCCCATCGGTGCAAAATGGGCCAGGAGGGAAACTGGGCGGGGACAAGTGCAGGAGCCGAGGGAGATCTGTTTGCAGAAATGTTGGATTATCTAATCAGCTGCGGTTTTCGCATTAGCAAGTGCACGATGGACCAGGATTCATCATGTCAGGAGGTTCTCCTAACAAAGAGCGCAGAGGCTGAGGTAGTGATGTGTGGCAATCACCGGTCTAAAACATTCCACAGTGACCTAGAAAATGTGAAGAAAACCCCGTGTCAGGTAAGAAAATACTAATGCTCCTTATACTAATAGTAATGGCAGCAGCAGCAGCAGCAGCAGCAACAACAACAACAAAATAGAATACATAATTTAATATAATTGGCAATTCCAGAAAATATATGTACCCGGGGGATGGGATGCATTCAGAAATTCTAAATGGGGGGCTCACAGCTGGAAGCAAGTTTGACCTCTCAGGAATTCTATATGCATCGGGGGGAGGGGGGTGTTAAACTCTAGTGCCGCCCGTCCCCAGGGTACATATATTTTTGGGGATTGCCCAATAATATAAAATAATAATTTAAAAAAATATTAATAATACATAAAATAATATTATACTAATTTCAAGTGTTTCCATTCCATTTATTTAATTTTAGTGTAAAAAGAACAAAAGTGAGAAATGCAAACGAATGAGTGAAGCAATGATCACTAATACAAAGAAGTGCCTCAAAAACCTACTAAAGAATGACGACATCACAAATGCAGAGGACCCAGCTGGTGAGCTCGCTGAGGCTATATTGAACTTTGGAGACCACTACCAGGACAAGCATGACTCCCGCTGGTGCAGGTTCCACCCTAAGGTATGAAAAATAGAGCAGCTCATTGCACTGAAAAGTCATTCACTACAGTCTCAAGTTTTTCTCACTTGTAAGAGTTGGTTTTGATAGTGCACAACTCTCACAGGTGAATTTAGAATAAGCTAGCTTGGAATATTAGTATTGAAAAAAAGTATATGAGGTTTATAAAACTCCTGATTAGTTTTTAGCCATTACATCATTGGCATCGGCATCGGCATCGGCATCGGCATCGGCATCGGCATCGGCATTGTTATAATGAAATTGAGTTGCTAGTCAGCCATCCTACAGTTGCCCTCACAACTTTGCTAGGGATGACTCATAAACAGCATGTATTTAAATGACTGCATTGTCTGCAAGGATTTCAAATGCCAAAATAATCTACAAAACAAACCTTTATGAGATCAAAATCATGAATACTTCCATGGGTGAATAGACAATACATTCTTACAAACTAATATTGGTTATTATCAGCTTCATCAATAAAACTGATACTAGCTGATTTTACATCTTAGGAGATGAATGATGGAACAAAGTACCAAACCAAACATGCATTTTCCTGTCCTGCCCAATTGAATGCTCTAAAGGACTTGCTAGAGAGAATGGCATCAAAAGCAGATGAATACATAAGTGTTGAAGGCCATGTAACTAACAACACAGCAGAAGGTTACCATGGGATAGCCCTCATGTATCGGGACAAGAGAATTGACTTGGGGCCAGTCCACTATCTATCAATGAAAAACAAATATGTCCATTCCACATAAGGTATCATTATATCACAACACAGTGTGTTCTTGAACTTGATTGCTATTTTCATTTACAAGATCGGAATGCGTGGATTATGTAACCCATTAATTAAACGAGGGAATGCTGGCGATGGTGTTGGTTCTCACGTGGAATATTGCCTTTATAAGCAAAATACAAGTTGAGATTCAGGGCATTTCGACAAATACGCGAGCCGACCGGTAAGTCGCTACAAAAATTTTCGCCCACCCACCTCCCCTTCGGCGACGTAGCAACACTCATACCACCCACACCTGCGCTTTGACAGCTAGTCGCTCATCGTCTCGGCCGGATTTCGGCTTCCCATAACTCAATCCACGCGAGACAATGAGCGGCATTGTTGTCAGAATGAAAATGTTTCACTATTTGTTTTGTTAATACATAATTAACTTTTGAAAAGTATTTCAGAAAAAAAAGGCTATGTTTTTTTTGATAGCAATGGTTGTTTTCTAAAACATTGGCCCTATCTGGAAGATACTACTCTTAAAATGATGGACATCCCAGTGCCACGTGAATCAGTACAATATATCATGAGGCAGCAGAACAACTTCAGCCAGCTTAGGGAAAAAAGGAACACACCTGAACATCAGAAAAAAGGTTTGGTGAATTACATTTTTCCGATAGTGTACATCCTCATTGTAGTGCATGTAAGTCATCTTTTTATCATTTTAGACGCAATTCAGGCCCGTAGCAGGGGGAGGGGCTAGGGGGGCGTGAGCCCCCAATAATTGTGAGAATATACCTGTATATAGTTTCTCTCTCTTGATATTTCAAATTGAGTGCAAATTCGAGTAACAGCGAGTGGGTGTAAAAGATGTTTCATCCATTCAACTGTGCATTAAAAGGCTGAAGACAGCTTAATAATTGTTCTCTCTGGCAATTGCTTGGTAAATTCAGCCCTAAAAAGCTGACTAAATATTGACAAACATAAATTTTGTAAAAAATGTCTTGTTTATTTTCTTTACTGTAAAGGAATGCCAACAAACAAAAAAAGGTCAAGAGGCATGAACAAGAGAAGACATACATGGAATCCCTAAAAGCTGTCACGGAAACCTGTACATACACTGGGGCGAGTGCTCTCCTTGAAGAGGATGAAGATTCAGTAGACAGTGACACCAATATGTCATGTTTGTCATGCGTGAGTTCTGGTGGCAATTCAAGTGAAGATGAAAGTGATGACGAGGAGAAAGGAATTCCCCTATTCTTTTTTATGACTGCGAAGGAACTAGGGGGAGTGTATATAGTGATCACATTATTGAGATAGGTACAACGACATTGAACTTATTATTATATAGACACAAGTATTTTACTGGGAAATATGCCACTCGTAGATCTCATACGAGAAAAACAGGAAACAGAAAAAACAGGAGTTCCAATCACTTGTGAACACATCAAAACGGATCATTCCAGCAGGTAATCCAAATTGGTGGATCTCATTTTGACAAATGGCTACTTTTTGGGGCTAGATTGGATTACATGATTGTACATAATAGGTATGAAGCATAAAATGTTTCTACGTTTAAATATTGTATTTTGCAACATTCAATTGCTGTGTATACATTATGGGTGGGCCTGTGACAATGCTTACTTTCACCGGTACCCACCGGTACCCACCACTTCTCTATCTTCTTGTTGGTTTTAAGACTTGGATATCTCCATGGATACTATTTTCATGCATTTTAGGCTAATGATATGCAGAAATGTCGATTTCATTCCATTATGCTGCTTAACGGGGCTTTGTCTTGATGTGACAAAACATCCCCACCCAGGGTACCAACAGTTCTCCATGTTCCTGAAGGTTTTATAAGTTGGTACGCTCCATACCTAGTATTGACATGTACTTTAGACTAATGATGTACGAAAATGTTACATTTCATTGAATTATGCTGTTTAGAGGGGTTTCATGTCATGTGACAAACCTCCCCACCCCGGGTACCCACAGTTCTCCATGTTCCTGAAGGTTTTATGAGTTGGTACGATCCATACCTAGTATTTACATGTACTCTAGACTAATGATGTACGAAAATGTTACATTTCATTGAATTATGCTGTTAAGGGGGTTTCATGTTATGTGACAAACCTCCCCACCACGGGTACCCACAGTTCTCCATGTTCCTGAAGGTTTTATGAGTTGGTACCTTTCATACCTAGTATTTGAATGTACTTTAGACTAATGCTATACAAAAATGTTACATTTCATTGGATTCTGCTGTGTACTTTTTGGTTACAACACCAGCACATGCACTACCTTTACATCGGAATAATTTTTGTTACGCACTGACTCCTTTTGTGTCCGCCAATACCAAATTTTAAACCGGAAGTGATATTTTTAAACATTTTTTCCGACTGAAAGCCGTACTGGCTAGAGTAATTCGTAGATTTAATGCAATTTACATATCTTGCAATACTGGTTCATCAGTGTTCTTGGTTGCAACCACCATGATACCCATGATGGTGCAATCGTTTTTCTTTATGACGTCATTTCCGGTACCGGAACTAACAATATACCATACATTTACTGTAAAAAAATGTTTCAATTTTAGAATTTCAAGTTTGAAAATTGCAAATAGGTGCATCGTGTAAGGTACCTATAGTCCGGAGGATTAGCGACAAAAAATAGCGGAATTGTTCAAATTGGTGATTAAAGCATAAAATTTTCAGAATAGGTACCTTTTATACGTAGAATAAAAATTGATAAGGACCCCAAGTGGATCCTATCATAATCTCGCGTTTAAGGGGGGTTTTCAATTGATCAGCGGTCCGGACTGCCGGCTCATAGCCGGTCACGCATTTTTCTTTTTAACGCTTAATAAAGCATGAGAAATCACTGAAATTGTTGTTAGAGTCTTATATGCTTGTCTGAAACGAATATCCTCAGAAATATTGCCAAGGAAACATGTTTCTGTAAAACTCGAAACAAGGCCGATGGGGATCCTGTGTCACGGACGAGGAACGCCTGACTGATCTCGATGTTGCTGTTTCGGAAAGAAAAATAGAAAATGGAACGCCAAATTATTAAATGGAATTTGTGTGCCTTGTGCCAAGAGGTCCGTCCTTCCGAGAAATTTGTTTGTCCTCTTAATAGCAAGCGAAAAGGGGCTACAACAGGCTACAACACGTTAGCTGAGACCTTGCCGAAGTTCGCAGAGATCGGTCAACTTCCTATCAAAGTGCCACTTGCAAGCCTCGACGACGGAGATGGAATCGAAGAAACTCTTCGAAAACACGAAGCGTGCTTGCACAAGCTTCAATCTATGTGTGAGTTTTAAGCTGAGTAGAGCCCAAAAAAGGAAGCGTCAAGATAGTGACGATGAGGAAGAAGGAGAAACTCAAACTCCAGGACCAAGCCCCGTCAAAACTCGCGCGTCGCTAGGGACGCTAGCAAGGTCGCGGGAGACGAGTGAAAGCTGCCTATGTATTTTTTGCGATCAAACAGGTTGAGTATTACCCTGCTGGCAGAGTTTTTTTTCTGACAGTCTATTATTAGCTAGTATTAAGTTGTTCGCGTGTCTGGTATGTCGCGTGGTTGTTTTGATGCAGCTGATAAAAGACTGACAGAAAAAAACCTCTGCTAGCAGGGTAGTTGAGTATGAAATATGAAACTGTAAAATTATGGATTAAAGTCTGGTTCTTTAGGAAAGTTATTTTTATTGGTTATATTTTTTCGTACATATTTCAAATTTGGGCGCGATCCCAAAACTCTCGCTGTATTCGCCATACTATGTATGACCCATTTTTTTAGGGGATTACAAGAAAGATGATTTTAGGATACATTTTTGGGGGGGGGGGTTGGGAGAGGGGATTCAAAGATTCGCATTAAATGATTTTCGGTAAGAACAGAAAATTGGGCCACTGGCTAGAAATTAGGCCATTATTATTTCAAACTGCTGGGATTATCAAGAAAATTATGTGACTATGGAAACAAATGACAACCTCACTGTAGGGGTAACAAATTAAGAACATTAAAAGAATGTACAAACTCGAAATATATCTTACAGTGGTAACACTTTGGAGAATATGCCACCAGTAGCTTTAGCGCATCAATAAAACGCTGTTCTTGATGATGGATACTAATTGCCGAAATTTGACTGGTTGCAACAGGTAAGAACCTCCACAGAGCCGCGACCATGAATATAGACAGCAATGTGAGAGCTGCTGCAAGCAAGCTGCAAGACCATAAACTGTTGTCTAAGCTTTCAGCTGGAGACATGCACGCCATTGACGCGTATTATCACGCATCGTGTCTCACGGCGTTGTACAATAGGGCTAGAAGTATAAGACCCCCAGAACAAGACCACAATGAACGATCTGAAATTTCTCTAGAAAATATTGCCCTGGCAGAGTTGGTGATTTTTATCGAAGACTCTCCCATACCAGCCGTATTTCAGCTATCTAATCTCAGTAAAATATATTCGTGTTTACTAGAGGAGCTAGGCGCGCGAGGTCCACAGCGAGTTAACAGCACACGATTAAAGGAACGCCTTCTTGCACAATTGCCTGGGTTGCGCGCTTATACAGAAGGAAAAGAAGTTAAGCTAACTTTCTGTGATGATATCGGTGCGGCGTTACAGCTTGCAGAAACCCACAACTATGACACCGAAGCTATGCACCTGGCTAAAGCAGCGATGCTTGTGAGAAGGGAGATGTTCTCTAACAAACAACAGTTCACCGGTACGTTTGAACCTGACTGTCAGCGGGCTGCAGTACCAGATTTGCTACTTGCGCTTATTAGTATGATATTGGAAGGAACAAACGTCAAAGACAGAAATGAAGCTGAACGGGCAACCCACGCTAACTTCGCTGCAACGATATCCAGCTTTTGTTTTTCAATACCGTAAAGCGACAAAGAGAAAATCGAGTCGATGCGACCGCCACCAGACATGACCCGAACAGAATGCCGCCATTGCCAGTCTATCTGGGACTTGTGATTCACGCAGAGACGAGAAAAAAGACACTAGTGGACAAACTATACCGTTTAGGACTAACTGTCTCTTACGATCGCGTAATGCAGATTTCTGCAGACCTTGGTAATAACGTATGCGCGCAGTTTGAGGACGAGGGGGTAGTTTGCCCTTCCAAGTTAAAGAGGTCTTTGTTTATAACTGGGAGTGTGGACAATATTGATCACAATACTAGTTCTCGCACCGCAAAGGATTCCTTCCACGGCACAGCAATTTCACTTACCCAACACCCTACTAACAGCTTCACTGGCATTGACAGAGCTCGAACTGTCATACATGATGACATACCCAAGACAAAAAACTGTATCGGAGCTACCAGAATCTTACACTAGCATTGAGCCTTTTACAGAACATGGACAGAAAAAAGACTATTATGTCACAGAGGCAGGCGAAGTTAACAAACCACGGTTAGATCTGGTAGATGAGAGCATGAAATCAGAGTACCAATGGCTCAGCAAAGTTGAAGAATTACTTGAGAGGGAGAAGTTGGAGGAGAGAGAATATTTGTCCTGGTCGGCATACTTTGCATCAAATCAAACAGGGACACTTCCGCCCCCTGCCATTACGTCCCTGCTTCCCTTGTTTGAAGAGAATGCGCACAGCAAAGCCATGATCCAACATGCCATGAAGCTTGTGAAGAATGCAACGCTATATCTGAATCCTGGACAGCTGCCAGTGATTGGAATGGACCAGCCTCTCTACGCATTGGCGAAACAGATACAATGGGACAAACCTGATGAGTATGCAGAAGGAAGCTACTTAGCGATGATGGGTGGGCTTCACATTGAAATTGCATCCCTGAAGATGATCGGCAACTGGCTAACCAACAGCGGATTGGATGCTGCCTTAGTTCAAGCGGATATAACTGGGCGGGCTGATCTATATTAAAGGCTGCTCATATCACACGGGCCCGATATGCGCATCAAGTGAGCGCATGCGCTTTGCACGTTCTACAGAAGAAGGCCTATCAGGCCAGCGTGGAAGACAGCGACGAACCGGAAGATTTCACTAAGTGGGCGGAGGAGCAACGTGAAGCGCATCCACAATTCCTTTACTGGTCAAGCACGCTGGAACTAGAATTGCCTCTGCTTGAATTCGTCCGATCTGTTAGGGAAGGGAATTTTGCACTTTACATCCAGGTCCTCGGGAAGCTGTGCCCATGGATGTTTGTGCTAGATTTAGTTAACTACTCAAGATGGCTCCCAGTTCATGTAAAATATATGGTGAGTTTTTGCAAGGCAAGTTTACAGTACAAAAATCCCAGCGACTGTTCTCGAAAATAGCTCTCGACCATAACCACGAGCAAGAGAACGAGCTCATAAAGGGAGAAGATGGCGCTGTTGGGCTCACCGAGAGCCCAACGGCTCTTCGCAGATGGATGGTATCTGGCCCGGAAATTGCAAGGGTGGTGAAAGAGTTTGAAAGCTCTTATGATGCACACAAGCCTGACAGTGACACTCGCCATCACGAGCAAGTTCTGTCCGTGCAAAAGAACTTTGCTAAAGATGTAAAGGCCTTGGCCGGTGTAATAGAGGAAATGGGCAACCCGTTCAGTGAAGAGAGTCAAGATCTGTTAGTATTAGACACAAAAGAAATAATGCCCACAAGCGTCGTGGAGGCCATTTCGTCTGCTAAAGCCAAAGGAGAATCACTCTACAACACATATGTTGAGGAACGGCTAACAAAGCGATCTAAACCAATCACAGACACTATTACTAGGTGCAACTTAACTTTGTTTGGTATGTCAGAAAAGAAGAAATCGAGTAAGGCAAGCAATCAAATAAACGACCTTAAAAGTAACTGCAACCTGTTTGCAAGGCTGTACATCGCCTGCCAGGCCAAAGAAGGCAATCTAGGAGACTTCTTCAAGCACGAGAATAGCTCAAAACCACCAGCACTTTCTTGCAACGGCAAAATGCGTTCGGGTCAGAAGTCAGATCTGATACCATGCATCGAAGTTAAAACGACTGCCCAGCGACCGCAAGTGGATGCCAGCGTTCTTGATGCAGCGGCTCTTGTAAACATGCTCTCACCCGGGAAATGCAAGCACTTCAAGGAATACGCAGACACCGTTTTCCTCCCTCCCCTACATCGCAACACAAGCGCAGCATGTGAGGAGGATTGACTTAGTCTGGGATCGCTATTTGCCGAATAGTTTGAAGCAAGGAACACGCGAGAATCGCGGCACAGGCGCGCGCAGACGCGTTTGCGATAGCGCACCCATACCTGTTAATTGGAAGGCATTCCTAAGGGTGGACGAGACACAACTCTTCCAGTATCTTGCCGAATGTGCTGCAGCCACCCACTTACCTGCAGTAGAAGTGATCAGCACGACCGCTATGGATGCCATTAGTAGCCCGGTCAGCGAGTCTACGGAAGGCCTCGCGTCATGCAACCATGAGGAGGCTGATACCAGGATTTTTGTACACGTCAAACATGCCGCAGCCAGAGGTTTCAAGAAAGTCCTGATAAGAACTGTAGACACTGACGTCGTTGTATTAGCAGTGGCATTTGCGCATAAGTTACAGCTAAACGAACTGTGGATAGTTTTCGGCGTAGGAAAGTATTTGCGCTACCTACCAATTCATGACATAACACGTTCCCTGACCCCCCAGCAATGCGAAGGCCTACCCTTTTTACACGCAGTTACTGGATGTGACACAGTGTCGTTTTTTGGCGGGAAGGGGAAGAAGACAGCATATCAAGTGTACAAATGCTACCCCGAAGCAGCGGAAGTCTTCAGAACTCTGTCAGCACCGCAAGACGCTGTCTCTGAGAAGCAGTTTAACGTCCTGGAGCGGTTCGTTATTTTGATGTATAGCAGAACGAGTGCATACACTGATGTAAACAGCGCGCGGCAAGCAATGTTCGCTCAGGGCAGCAGGAGCATTGACAACATACCACCAACGCAGGCTGCCCTAGAACAACACGTGAAAAGAGCAGCGTACCAAGCAGGTACTACTTCTACTACTTATTGAACTTATTGTCAGTAAAATAAAAAAACTAAATAACTCTATGATTTTTACTATAAATTACAAACATACGTTTTATGTAAATACTACAGGTCATGTTTGGGGCCGCACGTTAGACGCCATCCAGAGCTTCCCAGTCCTACAGAGTGGGGATGGTCTGCTTCTCCCGTTGGGTGGAGACCAAACTGGACGGTCCTACCGGAAGCGTCGAAAGCCTGTAACAAGCTCATAAAGTGTGGCTGCAAGAAAGCGTGTCGAGGTGCGTGCAAGTGCACAAAAGCGAACCTGCCTTGTACTGCGCTGTGCACCTGTTGCGGAAATTGTTACCAGGATTGAACATGTACCAAAGGATAACCTGCAAGATATGAAACTCAGCACTCGAAAGAGACTCGAGCAAAGAGACGTCTGCATACTTACAAACTGACGATTTTGTTAGCAAAGGTCACGTCGAGCGATTGACCTTTTGCGTGAAAAGCGAGATTTTGATAAATACTATTGATTTTTGGCTTGAGCGCGCAGATATCTCTTTGTGCGATTTTTTTTCCACAAGTGCTAATTAGTGTCGGCTTTCGCAGGCTAAACCAACAAGATCATAAATTCTGACTAAAAGCAGGTTTTACTCTACGTTAATTGCTGGTACAACGACATGCCTTTTGAGCGCGTAATGTACCCTGAACGAGTTGATTCAAAGGGGTAATTTTGCCATAAAAAAACATGGCATTCATGCTAAAAGCCACTCTTTACTATGGAATCATATCGAGTTTTGTTTTAAAACGCTTTTGTTTGATTGTTCTTCGTAAATTCGTAAGAAAAATCGATTTCTTGGCGTTTTTTGTAACAAAAAGATTTTTACGAATTGGGTACCCTGTGGTTTTTAGTAGAAAACATGTGGGAAAACTTGAGCACCGACTAAATCGCGAACCAATAAGAACCCAATTTGGGTCCTTATCATTTATTGTTACCAGCCCCCTGAAGATAATACAGACGAACTGTGGCACTTTAATCACCAATTTGAACAATTTTACGCTTATCCTCCGGACTACTAGAGTGAATGTTTATTTCGAATTTTTGGGTGATGACGTCACCATAACCGGAAGTTACGTCAATTTCAATAATTCAACGGTTTTCAGTTATCTCCGATAATTTTAATTCAGGGTAGATTGATCGCGTCAATATACTTTCAGAATTACGACACCCGCACATGTACTACCTTTCCATCCGCATACTTTGATTATGCTATGGTTCCTGTCCCCTCCGCAAATATTCAGTTTCCTAACCGGAAGTGACCATTTTGTCACATTTTTCCATTAACAGCCGTTCTGGCTTGAGTATTTCAACGGTAAAATGGAATTGTTATCGTTCGCAATACTCTTTCGAATGCATTCGTGCTCGAGGACACCATGCTACCCATAGTTGTTAACCTAGATGTACTTATGACTTCACTTCGGGTACCGGACATTTGAGTTTCCCATACATTTACTGTAAAAAAAACACGATTTTTGAAGTTCCAGATTGCGGATCGCAAATGGGTCCATCGTGTAGGCATCCTGGAGTACATACCAGTTTCAATCTTTTTGGGTGATGACATCATCAGAACTGGAAGTGGCGTCAATTACAATAATTTCATAGTTTTTAAACCTTTCTGTGAATTTTAATTCAACGTAGATCGATGGCGTCAACACATTCACAAATACAAGTGCTATGATTCTTTTCACGTCCGCTAATATTTACTGTCCTAACCAGAAGTGATCATTGTTCTGTGATCCTCGTCCAGTAACTTCTTTCATACCTTGCAATGCACTTTCGGGATAGGTTTCGCAGATGGGATAGCCATGGTACCCATGGTTGTTAACGGAAGCCTATTTATGATGTCATCTCCGATACTGGAAGGACAAATTTTCATACATTGAATTGTATATTCCGATTTTTTTTTTAAATTTGATGTAGGGAAATAAAAAGGAATTTGTAGTGTAGTGTACTTCAAGTACATGTCAATGGTGCTTTTTGGATGATTACGTCGCCTAAAACGGAATGTGGTAACAGTTCTTATGCACGGCCGTGCTATACATGTTATCGCTCATGAACTAGGACATACTATTATTTTATTATTCATTTTCAGACAGCAACTCAAAAAGGCAACGCTTTTAATGCCCCATGAGGTAAGTGAATGCACCTAACTTGCATTTCGCTTTGGACGAAGTCACGCAAAATATTATTCCAAGTTTTCGCTGGAAACACTCGCATGCTGGCATATGATCAAAGCGCCTCTATAATAAGAATATAGAATTTGCATAGTATTCTTATAAACGGCAAATTTCCTTTTCAGACATGGCATACGCCAAATATAATAAGATGTCTAATGGGGTTATGTTTGGGGCACAATTCACAAACAAGTTGGTGCCGTCATACGGGAGCGAATATGAGCCCGAAGAAGCTGAAAAAATCATGAAACGTCTAACAAGACAAAACTGCTACTGCTTAACAAGATCCAAGTTTTCGCTGGAAACACTCGCATACTGGCATATGATCAAACCGCCTCTATAATAAGAAGATAGAATTTGCTTAGTATTTCCTATAAACGCCAAATTCCTTTTCAGACATGGCATACGCCAAATATAATAATAAGAAGTCTAATGGGGTTATGTTTGGGGCACATTTTACAAACAAGTTACTGCCGTCATACGGGAGCGCATATACGCCCGAAGAACCTGAAAAAATCATGAAACGTCTAACAAGGCTCTTTCAGAATTTGCACAGACCATATTACACAATGCTCCTATTGTCAAGGAGGCAAGAAAGGACGTACTGAAGTTGAGCGGTAATCCCCGTGTGAGAGATATCTTTGAAGGGCTGGACAACAGTCTAAATGCTCTGATAACCAAAAAGGAGTGCAAAGTCCTTGAAGACAGCGAAGATAGATCCCCCGACAAGAGCGATATCAAAATGTCCTTAAAGCCGTCCTGGTTGATGACGAAGACCTTGACGAGGAATTAGACAAATGCTTTCACGCATCTGGGGCTCTGTTTCTCCTGACTTCCCACATAAGGGTAGCGCGAGCAGTTTTCTCACAACCGGTAGAATATGCAAAGAAAGTAGATGCGCATGATGAAAAGGCGAAGGACTTCGCTAAGTCGGGCACAATAAAAGCAATGCTGAGGAGGTTTAGTGCTGACATTGGCGAGACAAGATCTCCAAGATCTCAACTCCGATTCAGAATCAGAGACAGAGCCAAAAAAGCAAAGAGGGCTGCAATAACTGATTCTAGTGACGATGAAAATTCTATCTTCTTATTATAGAGGCGGTTTGATCATATGCCTGGACCTAGCGGGATACAGCTACTTGCGTTGGATGCGGAGAAAAGCAAGAAAAAAACAAAGTTCAAGTCCCTCCGTGCCAAAGGCAAAGACAAGCGGCCAATGGCGGAAGAATAGGATCGAGTAGTGCAGAAAGATAAGACTAGTAAAGCTTCAAACTTCATTATCCTGACATTTATGTTTTAAATATGGTAATTAATATATCGCCATAACCACATTGATCATATAGTTCACTGATTGTGTTATCTTTAAATCTCACCGGGAAAAAACACTTAAACATTAAGCGGTTTAATGTAAAGAAATGTCACATCCGTGTACATAATTGAATTAAGATGCACAGAAGAAAGGTAACACGGCTTCAGCATGATTACAGTGAGGACTTACAGTCTACATTTACTGTAAGGGCAAATATTTATGAAATAAACATCATTCATTTCCGTACTAAGTTGCTGTTTCATTTGATAAAGTAGCAATAGGCTGCAGAAGACGCTAGTTTACTTGCAAGTATAGTACCCACCTTGCTTACTGCGTATGTTACCTATAAGTACCGCGGGAGGAAAAAATCAAAAGCAAAGTTGTGTCGATTAGTAAGGGTGGGAAGGAAGAGGGCAAATAGTTCTACACCAGCATACAGCCGGAATGATCCCTGTGGTAACTTTTCCGACACCTCTAGCTTAAAACTCCTAAAGACTAAAGGATCGATAGGCCATGCTTTCACAGTTTGTATTCATACTGAAAATCAAAATCAAGTGAGCTTTTACCCTTTTGTTCTACATGAGATTTCTGTTCTCACTGAGCTCACCTTAGGACACCTGCGTTATCATTTGACAGATGTGCCGCCCCAGCCAAACTCCCAACCTGACAGTGTCTTCGACACGGATCGGCCTGCGTGAATGAGACCTTAAATCCAGAACGTGAACCTTGCGGTTCGCCTCCGCTTCATCGAATAAGTAAAAAAACGATACGAGTAGTGGTATTTCACCGGCGTATTGCTACTCCCACTTATTCTACACCTCTCATGTCTTTTCACAGAGTCAGACTAGAGTCAAGCTCAACAGGGTCTTCTTTCCCCGCTGATTCTGCCAAGCCCGTTCCCTTGGCTGTGGTTTCGCTAGATAGTAGATAGGGACAGTGGGAATCTCGTTAATCCATTCATACGTGTCACTAATTAGATGACGAGGCATTTTGCTAGGGTCCGCCAGGAATCCCCGACCCTTAATTTTGCGGTGAAGGGCTGACCCTCCCCCG